>JAJONR010000702.1:0-46114 GCA_029582245.1 Solanum etuberosum
TTTATGGCGAGTTGAATATATTCTTTTATTCAGTTTTTAAGCTTTTGTATGCTTGAGTTAGTCTTCCGCTTGTAGTCAGCCAGGATGAGGGTTCGCTTGGGGACCAGCAATGGTTCTCGAGTGCCGGCCACGTCCAGGGTGTAGGCTCGGGTCGTGACAATATCAGCAGGGGAAACAACATGCAGGAAAAATTAAAGTTAGCAATAGAAAAAAAAGAATAAAAAGAAGACAATCATGGAAATACTGTAATTTATTTTCTTGGCAAAATTATCGACAAAGAAAATAGTGTAATCTGTTTTCTTTGCAAAATTGTTTCACTGACCATATTAATTTTGCGGAGTCAAAATCCTAAGCTAATTGGATCTGGAAAACAATGGGTAATCCGGAAGGAAAGAGGAGCCGTATAAAATGAAGCGGTAAAAAAATCAAGCCAAAACTTGATCAACACTTTCAAACTAGATACATAGTTATTTCTATTTTCAAACATGCATGAGCAAATTACCCTTACAATTAATGATATGCAAATCTAAATATCCAAAGAAGAATGAAAATAGCCACCATTATAGGTCCTTTTTCAAGAGTTGGACACATTAGGAGGGAAAATTGGGGGGAAAGGGGAAGAAAAACTTACTGTAGCTAATGAATACATCAACAGGGAAGAAAAATTTGAGGTGAAACAGAGATTAATCCAGATGAATATGACCGATTCTAGAGCGGAGAAGAATCTCAGAGCATATGATATGGAGACTGTCGATGTAAACGATAAAAAGTGGATACATAGTAAAGAGAAAGTTAAGCTACCGATTTACCCTAAACTAATAGTAAAATTACCTATTTTCCCTTGTTCGTCCTTTAGAAGTCTCCTAAAACTAATAGTAAAATTACCTATTTGCCCTTGTTCGTCCTTTAGAAGTCCCACTTCTAAATAAGGGTAACTAGGCACAACGGTTGTTTCATGGTCTTCTAGGAAGTAAAAAATTATCACTTTATCTAGTACTGAAGCGGAATTTGTTGATGCTACAGCTTGCGCTTGTCAAGCTGTTGAGGAGGATTCTTGAAGAACTACAATTCAAACAAGAAAAAGCAACTACAATTTTCTGTGACAATAACTCTGCCATTAAGCTATCAAAAAATCTTGTGTTACATGGAAGAAGAAAGCACATTAATGTGAAGTATTTTTTCTTGCGAGATCTCAATAATGAAAGAACAATAGAGTTGCAATACTACCGAAGTGAAAATTAGTTGGCGGACATTTTTACTAAACCTCTCAGGTTTCTCACTTCCCAAAATCTGAGGAGGTTGATGGGTATCAGCACTATAGAAGAGTTCAAGAAGCTGAAGTTAAACTGAAGCTTGAAAGCATTCAGTTTAAGGGAGGGTGTTAGTTTTAATAAGTTATGTTAGGAATAAAATGTATATCGTTATGTTTTTCCTAGTCTTTAGGAAGAAGTTTTAAATGTGGGGTTGTTGTCAAGTTTTTAGGAGAAAATCTTGGTGTAGGAGTTCCTAATTTTTAGCTTCAGTTTTTGCAATGTATTTGTTTTATAAAAGGACTGCCGCAGGCAGCGTAAGAAAACAGTCAGAAAATTTCTTTTTCATATACTGCCTCTACTCTACTCTATTTATATTATTGTTCTTTTTCTCTATCATTAGATGGTTCAAATGTAACACAGATGACGCTTTTAGAGAGAATCTTAACGCTAGATCAATAGCCTTCTGCATAAGAAATGAGAATGAGGATATGATAAGATCTAAAGGTACAAAATTATGTGAGACTTCTAACATAGTTGCAGAAGCTATTGCTATAGTAGAATGGCTGAAATTTTGCATTGACAGACAGCTCACTCTCTCATACTGAGACAGACTCCCTGAATATTTTTTATGGTATTTGAAAAGTGACCTGAAGTGTGACATTGGAGGTCAACTCTATAAACAAATTAAGGGAAGAAGTGGTTGTTACTATTCAACATATATGTCATGAGAGAAGGGAATACTCTAACAGATTTTCTATTAACCTAGTTTCTGATTTTGCATATGATTTCTCGATGATTAATCTTCAAGAAGTCCCATTTAATGAAACAAAATTTACTAATCTAGACAAGCAACATACTACAAATCAGAGAATAAGTCAAGTTAACAGAAGATTAACTAGAGCAAACCAATTCCTACGAGCCATAGATCACTCAACCACAAAGCGTAGATAGTAAGATTTCCATTTTATAAGTAGATAATAGTTTTGTACGGTTAATGTCAATTGTCTGGAGCTATTTCATGAAGCTATTAGTCTTTATAGAAGCTCATTCACTTGGAAGAATATCAATAGATCGAGATAAGATGTTTTCAACTTTTACGAAGAGAGTACAGACCTGATCGAAGCTCAATCAAACAGATTTAAGAAATCTGACTTCAAAAATTTTAAACGATGCATCTCTGATTTTTGAAATGATGAACTAAGAAGTCCAAAGATTAAGTGGGCGTTTGGCCATGCAATACTATATTACGATATGAAATCATGAGATAGAATCAACGTTTGGACATGCGATTTCATGTTGATTCCATCTCATGATTTCATATCATGAGATGAAATCTCATATTCTCCAAAATCATGATTTGAGAATTTCATATCATGATTTGAGATTTTTTAAATACAAAAATTGACCCACAAATTTATATTTTATTAAAACAACCCCACATTTATATTTACTAACCATTTATTTCATATGTAAATAAAATTTATAATCACATCATTACTATTTAAAATTTATTATTCTCACCAACATAAAATCTATTATTACTTTAAATTTTTTGAATATAAATGATAAAGTAGGAATTGATTTGGTGAATATAAATAAGAACAAAAGGAGTAATACTTTTTTTGGTTTTTCATAATAATAAAAAAAAATCTCTTCGGCTACATATGAAATTTTTTAAAGCAATTTAATATGAAAAGGATAAAATTAGTGATGTATGTTTGATAATTACTACTTCCAATATGTTTGATTTTAGCATAAAATTAATGCACTGAAAATGTGTAATTGCACACAAGTGAAACAATGCATGAACCATTATGATATTGACACAATTGTGCAGTGTTACATAATTATTTGGAGAATACCAAATGAGTGATGAAATATTTATGGTCTATGAGCATGAAAATATAGTTGCGGATGATATTGACCAACAAATGACTCAAAGTAACAATGTTGGTTCATCTTCTCGGTCATATGATCGAGAAATGTAAGTTCAACGTGAGGAAATTGTTCGTACTATGTAGGGAAATATATTAAAGAATAGTACACTACAGTTTAGGTTCAATTTTGTTTTTATTGAATTAAAGTTAGATTAAACAATTACTTAAGTGGAGAAGAAATAGCTTTGTAATAATTTATTATGTCATTTTATAAATTTTTATTTATTTGATAAGATTGAATAAATGATTGAGGCTATTTTAATATTTTTACAACTTATAAGATTCTTATGTTTATAAGAAAATATACAACACAAAAATTTCATATCACATGTCCAAACAAAACTTCAATTTTATGTCATGATTTCATATTATGATATCATATCATAATTTCGTGTCGCATGGGCCAAACGGGCCCTAAGAAAAGTTTCTACAGGTTTCCTAGTTGATTCTTGAGGTACATATGTTTGTTTCTTCTCTTCTCTTTGTTTATTTTGTCTTTTTTACAAGACTTTGGGCACTATTGGACCGAGTCTTTTGGGCTTTGCATTTGTTGTGGGCTTTTGGGTCTTCTCTCGTAGGATTCTTCTCTATTTTAATATATAGAAATTTTCACAAATAGTCACTATAATAAATTTAACTATGCTCCATAGCTATAGTTTATATATTTACGGGTTGTGACTATAATTTAAACTGTCACGTTTGTATAATTTGCGGGTTTGTATAATTCGCTGGTGAGTTTGTATAATTTGCGGGTACGTATAATTTAGTTATTTTTGTTTGAACTCGAAATAACTAATATATACAAACACAAACATCCGAACTTTAAGCAGTTATACAAATTATATTAAAATTACATTATACAAAAGTTATACAAATTATATTATACGAATTCTGAATTATACAAATTCTGAATTATACAAACGTGTGAATTATACAAACTCGAAATCCTAGCCCATGTAATTATCACTGAATGTTGGTCGTGAGTGGTAATTAACTAAAACTATAGCTATGATGACTAATTAACTAGTATATGTTTGCTTCACCATGTAATTTCCCCTTTGATAAATGAGGAAATTTCATAAATAGGAAAGAGATTAAACTTAATAAGCCTTCTTAGCTAGTGTTTGTCTAATTAAACTCCATAACTATAGTTTCGTTTGCTATGAATATTTCGGTTTCTACATTTTGCTTGTCAAATATACAAATATGGTAAATATTTACAAATTCAATATTTATACATTTAGTAATTTTTCAAAACTTATACAAATTCAATGTATCAACAAATCATATACAAACAGGATAATTATATACAAATTCTGAATTTAAACAGTTATGAATTTTTCATAACTTATACAAATCAAATGTATCAACAGATCGTATATAAATAGAATAAGAATATATAAATTCTGGATTTATACAATTAAGAACCGAATTATATAATGTATTGATAAATGAACCTAAAAGAGTTGGATTAGGACGTGTGTCTTTTAACCTCGTATAAATTCAACTCTACGGTTTGTATGCGTAAACAGAAAGGTCATTTATTTGTTTAAGGCATATCAATAGCAAATGAAATATTTCAGCCTATACTCTGCTTTCATTTCCTGTTCTCTGTTGCTTCATTTTCCTTTTCGCAGCTTTCAAACTAGTCGGATAATTTTTGAACGACACACATTTGTTACACCGAAGTCATAACTTAATAATCTTCTAGGTTCCTACGTCTACGTGACGGTATAATCTTCTCTAATTTAATTATTATACTTCATTCCTAATATTATTATTGTTAAGGCAAATATGACCCTTTTCCGATATTATTAATTCTAGTATTTTATTTTGTGACTATAGATGAAAGACTTAATTAACATCTGAAGTAAAACTAGTAACTCTTCATATATGTTTGCTCAAAAATGTATTTAAATTATAAATTACATCAAAGTTGAGATATTGCGATGAATTTCCTTCTAATCATGGCGTGTTTCATATTCCTAAGCTTCACTTCTTCAATTTCTTGTCAAATCCTGAAAAGAAAAAATACAAGATACTATAAGAAAATAAGAAGATGATGAAATAGAAACGTTATGTTATGAATGTACATCTTCCTTCTTATTTTATATGAGTTGATTTCACTTGAGACGTAGTTTAAGAAAGAAAAGAAAAACTTTTGAAACTGGTGGTCTTAAATAAGTGATACATGTTTGTGTGACTATAAATCATTTCATTAAGGATAAAATATGCATTTAGAATTAAATTATCATTACTTAAATGCGTCATTTTTTTTTGTAGTGACTAGCAATGAAAGTTAAACGAAAAAAAGACGAAGAAAAAGAAAGGAAAATGAATTACTGGACATATTCGATGTTGATTTTAGCATTATGAGAAATTGATATTTGAGCAAAAGCATCACTTGATAAGACAATAGTTGAAGGACATGGCCTTTTGGTGCAATAGTCAACAACTCTCACGTCAATTGTTCCTTCCTTGCATGGCCTATTGTTTCCACTCAAACATCTCAGTCTGTAACGCCGCCCACATGCCGCTCCGTTATCCCACAGCCCTTCGCTCACTGCCACAAATAGATTCCCCGACGGGAACTGATCTGACCTGTTGCCGCCACATTTGGTAGCTGCCATTCAAATATATATAAAACAAAGATGAAACCAGACATATCTTTTCGTTGTTTTTCAAATTCTTAAAAAAATTGAAATTTAATTTTGAAATGTTATGATCAAATATGTATCTCGAGTTGAACTTGTAAGTTTTGGATCGTGGATCGTCTATGTGGACCAATCCGGCCCGATTTAATTTGATCCGATCCAAAGTTGTTTTCTGATAAAAAAAGATAAGTACAAAGTAATTGCTCCAATGTAAACATATTCTCTTTTAAATTAGTTTTTTCACATTTTTCAGAAGGAGTAGAAAAACAAGAACAGAAAACAAAAGGCTGGTAAAAAGAAAACAAATTTCTTCATAAAAACATCAACAAACAAATTGATATGGAAAAAGCTGAAATGAGAAATATTTTTTCCTTGCTTTCTAATTCTTAAAATATTTGAAATTTAATTTCGAAATGTTATGATCTCATATGATTTTCGGAGTTGAACTTCAAAAATATTAAAGATAGAAATTATAATCGATAGCGTCTTTTCTCAGTATATAAATTCTCGAGGACAAAAGAAAGTGTAATTACTTACGTGTATAAGGGGAATTATAAGAAGTAGCTGTGCCAATATCTCCCAAGACTAAGCTAATGCAAAATAAACTTAGGACCATAAAGCATATGACAAATCGACCCATCTTCATTTATTTGGTTGTGCAAATTAAGACAACGTATATTGAAAGTGTTTAATATAATGTGTCTTGTTTGATATTACGACCAACTATATATAGTTGTCAAAAGTCTATTACTCTCTTCACATATTTTAAACAAATTCAGTGAATATTGTTTTTCTAAAATATTTAATTATAAGTAAACTCTATCACGCTTCTTTAACAAGATAAGATGATTTTTATATATTCGTTAGCATTTGGTTTCTCTCTTTTGGAGCAGTGGCGCAGTCAAGCGGGTACGGTTAGAAGGAATTTAATAGCTATGTTTTTTTAGATTTTGTATATATATATTAACTTGTAAATTCCGAACAAAATTAATTGACGGCTCAGTGGTAAGGAAGGGGTTGTGGAAATGTTTTCTACGCTATAGTTGTGGGTTAAAACTCCACTATCGACAAAAGTTTTTCTTTTTTTTAAAAAAATAAAACATGTTTTCCAATAATTTCTCTTCTTGTTCTAAAATTTAGAATTTCAAACTCCTCCGGTAATTCGGATAATAATATACTTTTAGATGAGTACAACAGGAGACTCAATAAGAAGGCGTTTTAGTGATGTCGTCTCATTTACAATTAGTGATACTTTATAACAACACGTGTTACCTGTAGCAAGACGGACACTTTATATGTGTCACTTTCTTTGTTTCATATTCTAGTACCGGCACAAATGAGGCACTATATTAAAATTTTGACATTTTTTTTTTTTTTGGGTAAAATTTGGCCAACCAATATGTATGGACTCAATATATTCTCTTTAGTTTAACATGTTAATAAACTTATTAATTTCATTTATATTACAATAAAATATACTAATATCATCAAAGTTTTAAATTTTGGAACAGTTGTGACTTTAGGTGGAAATCTGGTGTAGGTTGTTATGTGTATTATCAAAAAAAAGAACTAGCATGGTGGAGAATCTAATGAATTATCTTCTTTCATAGTGTTAGTGACCACGCTTGAGATCTTCCTTTCTAAATATTGGGTAATGTTTATCACTTCAAAACAGAAAGTGGTTGAATAAAAAATTCATATTAAACGTGCAGCACAATCTTTGATGATCGATATTGATTGTACACGGTTATCTACTAGCATAATTAAGAAAATTTATTTAAAAATGCATTATAAAAAAAGTAATGAAAACCATATCTAAGCTGATTAACTGCATGCTGTCATTAACAAGCACTTCTAAATTCTAATTTCTCAAAACTTTGTCCCAAATGGGCTTGTATCAACTACACAAGTGGTTCAAAGAATATTACATACATGAGTATTTGAGTATTTGGGGAAGATAAAGATATAGATAATCATGCATTTTGAAAAGGTCCAAGTGAAATACTAGTATAAAAACACTACAAAAAAAAGAAAAAGGAGCACTAACTCGGAGAAAACTTATTTGCATATGACAGTATTTGCACACCATGAAAGTTTGAGAGATGCTGGTGGACATGAGGGTGAGGGTGTTCATTTTCGAGAATATTTAGTTTGATTTCATGTTCGAAATTTGCATATGGTGTTTATTAATCTTAAAAAGGTTACAATAAAGCCCCGAGAAAAGTCCTTCGTCAATGTTTGGAGCTCAAAGGGTATCAATGACTTACATTAGGACGATAAATGACATGTATGAGGGAGTCAAGATCCGACTGAGAATAGTGAGAGGAGATTCAAAATACTTTCCAGTTGAGATGGAGTTGTACCGGAGATCTTAATCTATTTCTATTCACCTTGCTGATGGATAAATTGATGTGACATATTGAGGTGTCATTGTGTGTGTTATTCGCGCAGACAATATTATTTTAATCGAAGAGGCTCGTGAGAAAGTTAACAATAAGTTGGAGGTGTGGAGAAAACGTCTGGAGTCCAAAGAATTTAGATTGACTAGGATCATGACTGAGTATTTCAAGTGTAGACTCAGTGATGTGATGCATGAGGTAGGCGTTGAACTGAGTCTTGACATTCAAGTTGTCCCCACTTTATTCCATTGAGAGTGGATTATAACTACCAACAGCTGGCTAAGATTTATTTCAAGAAGATAGTAAGGTTTCACGGGGTACCCCTTTCTATCATTTCAAACTGTGACACTCAATTTACTTCTAAGTTTTGAGGTTAGTTATATGAAGCGATAAACACTCAACTCAATTTTAGCACAACCTTTTATCCTCAGAGAGGACATGTTGAGAGCATGTGTGATTGACTTTGGAGGTCATTGGGATCAAATATTTGTCTTTGTGTGAGTTCTCCTATAACAATGCAGTTATCACTCCAGCATAAATATGACACCATTTGAGGCATTTTATGAGAGGTGATGTAGATTGCCCATAGGGTGATTTGAGATTGGAGATGTGAAGCTTTTGGGTGTTAATCTGGTGAGGAAAGCAAAAGAGAAGGTAAGAAGAATCCAAACCATGATGTTGACAGCTCAAAGCAGACAAAAAAAGTATGCAAACCTTTTAAGGTAAGAAATATGACATTTCAAACTAGTGAACAAGCTTTATTAAAAGTGTCACCAATAAAAGGGGTGATGATGTTTGGAAATAAAGGCAAGCTTAGCCCTTGTTACATTGATCTGTTTGAGATTCTTGACAGCCTGGGGCCAGTGACTTACAGGTTTGCATTTTCACCCAACTTGTCTGGAATTGCAGTATGAAGAGGAACCGATTGCAATTTTTGATCAGGATGTACGAAAGCTGAGGACAAAATAGATCATATCAGTGAAGGTTCAACGGAAGCATCTTTTGATTGAGGAAGCTACTTGAAAAATCGAGAGGGACATAAGGACAAGTACCCTCACTTGTTTAAAGATTCAGCAACTACTTACTTTCTGACTTAGTTCAAACTTTTATTATTTGATCGCTCGAGATCGAATGATGGATACATTGGTGTCTATGATAACAACCCCTTCTGATCATTATGGTTAGACTTATGATGAAAGAATTGAGTAAGAAAACTTTTTGAATAGTAACTTGAAATTTTTTGGCTAGAATTTTTTCAGATAAAATCTGAGCAAGGTGAATTATATAGCAATCATGAAAAGTATATTGGTAAAATGTTTAAGATTGAGTTGGTTTCTCTATAGCTACGACATTAAGAAGTCTGTAAAAATTTTGAAGAGTGAACTCAAGTGAGTAGAACTCCCGATATCAAATTTGGTGTGAAAGGATTAGTTTGAAACAACAAGGTTCGAAGGTGTATGGCGAGGGGGTTTGGGAGAAGATTTATGAGTTTTTGTCTCTGTGAAAATCGATATAGCGAGTGGGATTCCGCTATAGCGGATTGGTGGTCTCTATAGCAGGTCAGTCACGAATTAATGCAGAAAAAGTCTCAAAACTCCTCATTATTCTGCAACTTTATTTTTGGAAAAAAAAGGGGGAATTGAGCTTTTTTCAGTTTTCCACCATTTATTCGGTTAAAGTAAGTTAATTACTCCCCTACCTTGTAAATCAATTCTTAAGCCTTAACACTATGGTTGTTCTCTTAGGAGGGGATTTTGACTTGAATTTATGATGGAAAAACTCTTATCTGGATAGGATGATCATGAGAATGGCATGAGGTTTAAAATTTGAGTATAATATGTTTTTTTTTTTTTTTTTTTTTTGTAATTGTCCATTAATTGTTTTGTTTTGTTTTGTTATTATTCTAGATCAAGAACAAGCCAAGAAATTACAAAAGGGGAAAGCTCAAGTTTTTTAGAGTTTTCAAGGCTTGACGAGGTAGGTGATGATTTTTTTTTTTTCAAGTTATTTGATGTGTGCATGTTAACTGTTTTATAGTATTACTTAGATAATGCATGTGGAAAAAATATAAGGGGTGAATGTGAAATGATATCATGTTGATAAACTTATGCAAATAATATCATGTTGATAAACTTATGCAATGAACATGTTTAATCTACTTGTGGCTTCAAGTGTGATTTTTCATTGTGATTGATTGTGCATGTTATTTGTGATTACTGGTTGACTCAGATACTACGACGATACAAAACACTAACGATTGATTCATGTTTCACGCCTGATACAAAATATCATTTGATTGGCTCGGATATCAAATCTGTACACTAATAATTTTTGTGTGTGGATACCATGAGAAAATTAGATATGTGTAGTTGTGATAATGTGAAACATTTTCATGTCAAAGGTTAAGTCAGGATAATGGTGACTGGGAGTCTGTTGCATTGTTGACATGGCTTATAACTTGTTTATGCATATGTTGTCTAGTATTACAGTGCTTCAGTTACTTGTTTATATTCATATTTTTGGAGCTGTCCAATGATTTTATCATTACATTATGGGTTGTGTAATGATATTGTATTTGCTCTTTCTTTATTGAGTATAGGGTATATTCAGGCGGCTGCTTCATGATCTTAATTGTGAGACCGACGTTATATGAATTCAAGGGTGAATTATTACTTCTGGATTACCATGAATTCTTCTTTATCTTTTAGTTCATCTATTCGGACTTAGACACTTTTAGATTATTACTTTCTGTTTTGGGGGCTGCATTTCCTATTCTTGATTATTTTACAGTTTTGATGCTACGACTTTCAGATTCTAAGGGGGTTAATTTTCGCATAGTGTTTGATAATGGATTTTGTTTATGGATACTGAATTTTCTATTGGTTTAAATTGTTAGTTTAACTGTTATATTTTTCGAGTTAAATTCCTAGATCATTCTCCCACCGGGTAGTTTAGTATGACTGTTACTTACGGCGGTTTGGATCGGGACACCTATAGATTAGTTGATAGAGTCTTGAGGATACATAACTTAGTGAATGAGTAATTCTAAGAAAAAGTTTAATATCCTCTTCCGACTTGTTTATTTTGTATTATTTATATTTTGTTGATTCGTGTATCCCTAATTAATAGAAAACTTGTTTAATTTTGAAGAAACATTTCATACTGCTGAAATAGTTTTTTGTTGGACAATGCATAGCACGACTCAAGATCAAAAGAAATTTTGATACATTAATCTACATATATTTAATTTATAACCACAAGATTTAAAAGTATTCTTTACTTTCTTAAACTCCATACCGAATCAAAATCAGACAAATAAATAAAAAACAAAGAGAATCGAATTTTAAAATAAATTGAGGCATGCATATTTGCATTATCCTAAGCATGATTACCATTATATTGAGGCATGCATATTTGCTTCAAATCACTTAGCATCCATAACGTATAATGGGTATTCATTAATCTTGATTCATAACGATCGAGCAGCCACAAAAATACAAAATTAAAGTAACCTTATCTACTTAAGATTAGTGCTCAAAAGTATAATTATTGATAAGGTGCCGCACCTCTTGTTATTGTATGACCAAAAAAATTGCAAGACTTATCATGCGGTCAACCTTAGAATTGGTCCATTAATAACTTTTAGTGCATGTCCAAAGGGGAAGAAATATGTAAAAGCGCTGACCTCTTTCTTGATGGTTTAAAGTGGAGACTACTTAGATGTCATCATCATCCATATTTTAAAAGAAACTTCGATTAAAAGGAAATTAAAAAAAGAAATTAAAGAAAGAAAATAATGAGAAACATTTAAGGGCCATTTGGTTATTGGATAGAGTTATGCAGGTATTAGTTATGTATGGTTTAGTTATATTGGGTTTAGTTATGTGGATATTAACTATGCAAGTATTAGTTATGTAGGAAGAGGCGGACCAACACCTTAAGGAGGGGGTGCACGAGCACCCGCTAACTTCGGAAAGAAACTAGGATATAGTAATTAAAAGTGTACCCATGAGAAGCATATGAGTACCCTTGTACTGCTGGTACAAGCTAGAGGAATCACTCCTGAGATCAGGATTCAAATCCAGCTAAAGCCCTTTTTTATTGTTTTTATTTTAGGCTTAGAGCTCATATTTGAGCTAAGGTTATATTGATGCACCCGAAGTCTTCAATTCCTGAGTTCGCATGTAGGTATTATTTAGTTATGTAGAAATTATAATACATAAATTACTAACTATTGTATATTGAATTTATTGTAAATTAATATATATATATTTACAGAATAATAATACATGTTAATTAAATATGTGAAATACATTGAATAATATATTTAGTGCTAATATTTGATTAGCATATGTACCGTCAAAATATATACGATTCAATTTCTAATATTAATAAAATATTTACATTTGCATAAATAAATAAAAACTGCCAGTATATAAAAAGAAATTAAAAAACAAATATATTAGGAAAACACTAGAGTTCTCAATAAAAAAGATTTAAAACTAAATTGATAGGGAAAATGTGTAATTTATTATTTTAATACATGTAATTAATACTCACATAACTTATTCCACCTTCTACCTCACATAACTTATACATAGATTACCTCATAAGTTATGTTGATATTAATTATGTCGGACTACAAAAAACGCAATCAAACACCGTATAAAAATTATACATAAATAACTTTTATATAACATTTAGAATCCTATCAACCAAACATGGTATAAGTTATGTTACCTATATACATAATATAAATTTTTTACCAAACATAATAAAATTGATATCACTTTTTATATATAAATAAAATGTATCTTATATCATAACCAGTCCTTATCTCCTTATATGCATGGCAGTACTACCTAAAGAAATTACAACATTTGGGAGCTCTCCAGTAGATAATATTTCTGCCGGATATTTCTATTTAAAAGGGTCCACTATTTAGATTATTTTGTCATAATTGCTTAAAAGAGAGAAGAAATAATACTGGTTCAACCGCCTCATAAAAAAAGTTATGAAATCTGAATATTTTAATTTAGTGAGGTTTATTAATGGAATTCGAGGAGATTGGAGTATTTACGAATCTTTTTTTACTTTGAAAAGGTAGAGAAAGTGTTCTGTAAGGTTTGCACCTCTAAAGATATAATGAGAAGTACTAATAAAAAAATAATTGATAGAGAGACGATAATGAGTGATGAATTCAAAAAACAAATTGTAAGTGCTTAGAAAACCGCAAGTCATTTTTATATAGTTTTTCTACTTGCCTTTTAGCCAATATTACACTCTGTTAAAGTCCTATTTGATTCTATTGAAATATGCTTAACTAATGGAGAATAGAGATGCATATAATTGACAAACTTATAATTCTTTGTGCATACATATGAATTATCTTTTGAGTGTGACAATTGTTCTTTGATGCTAAGTCCTTAAATTACATGTGATTCATTGATTTGAATGTTTGGACTATTTCTTCTTGTGAGAACACTTGTAATTTCATGATAGATGGTGATGTTATTATCTTTCTTTGATAAACTAAGTGAGCAAACTTAAATTTGATGAGTTAGAGTCCGTCTTTGAAGTCAGGAGGTTAGAAGTTCGTTGTTTGTAGTATATCTTGCATAGTGATTATTAAGTGTACTTGATTTCTGAGTTTTTATGGCCTAACTGTGTGTACCAATCAAAGTGGTGATATTCTTAGCATTTATTGGGACGAGCTTTAATTAATGCTTGTTCGAGGATGAGTAAGAATCTAAGAGTGGAGTGATGTTGTGAGGTCAAAAACAGATATATTTAATTATTATTTGCCAAATATTTAGAGCTTTATTATTTTTTCAGCATTGATTTTATGGATTATGCTTATGTCGAATGTTTTTTGATGTGTTTGATTAAAGTTGTGGGAAGTTGAAGCGATTTGGAGCAAAAACCGAATAAAAATAAGAAATTATATAAGAAAATCAAACAAACAACTTAATGGACGGAATGCAATATTATATTAATCTATATCATACTAAGGTCTTTAGAAATGTTGATTGAACTATTGACGCCTCATTAAAATATTCTACAGTAGAAGAAATCGTCATTTACAATTTACTCAAATAATTGTCATTTAATTAGTATCATAATATTGAAAACTTTGAATTTAATTAAATATATAGCTATTAAATTCTTCTTGCTTATAATAAATCTTAATATTTACTACTTTATTTTTCTAATATTTTAAACCTTGAAATCAACTAAATTTTTACTTTTTAAAGTTTTTCTTATTTGATCTAGTAATAAAATTCACAAATTATTTCCTATAATAATAACTTCTCGGCCATATATCAAATCTTGTCCACACTCCCTAAATATAGGTTTTCCATGCCATGTTTATTCGTCTGGAAGCTCATACGTTTTTCATGACAATTGAAAAGGCACTACAAAATACACCAAGCATAATTAAATATTTGTATGTATTGTGGGATCTATTTTTATATTGATTGACGACTTAAAGTAATTACGATTATAGTTTGTTTATTTGGTAAGATTGTATGAAAATTGATGACGTTTAATACTTTCACAAATTATGAAATTTTTATGTTTAAGAGAAAAAATATAACTTAAAAAATCCAAATTACATATCTAAACAAAATTTCAACGTCAAATCAACTTGATTTCATATCACCAATTTGAAATCATATCGGGAGTCCTTAGTCAAATATCGTTGTTCTTTATTACCCTTTAAACATAAATTTCACATTGAACAAATGACAATATTTTTTTGTTCAAATGACTATAATATTTCAATTTTATATATTAAGTTATTTGTTTTAAATGACAGAAAAATAAGTCCATAGTTGAAATTTATTTTGTGTGATATACCCAAAGATCAGGTTTGTGTAAAGATTATGACAAATAATTATTCTTTTAAATGTTTTGTTGACAATGGCATCGATACTACTGAAGAATTTCAGACAAAAAAACAAAGGAAGAAGAACAAAGAAACACATCATCCTTGTCCGTTCCATAGAGTCTGGGCCAGATCAATTTCATTTCAACTTTCGCCTTAGTCAAGTTTATTCACAAATGGTTCTCACAAACAAAATATATTATTGAAGAAGAGACTAGAACAATTTATCAGCCTACAGGAGCCCAACTTAGAATATTGTAGATATTTAAGAAAGAATGTTTTTAGTTAGAGTTTGTTATAGAATAAACAACTGTACATTCTATTTTTTCGTCCAGTAGCATGACACATTTTGTATAAAAGGAATGCTTCATCAATGAAAAGAATCAATCAGAAAATTTTCCAAATATCTCTTGGCTCATAATCTAACATGGTATCAGAGCAAGAGTAAATTCTTGAGTCTCCTTCTTCTTTCTCTTTCTCTTCTATTTTTTACCCTTTTCTTTCTTCGCTTCCATGACGACTACTTCTCAAACCCTTGATGCAGCCTCCTCTATTTCAGCTCCATCCCCTATTTTGGATCAAAGCAACCCTTTCTTTCTACATCGTTCTGATTCCCCAGGGTTGATTCTCGTTCAATCTCCCTTCTGGTCATGGTTATGGAGCATGGAGGAGGTCCATGTTGATCGCTCTCTCAGCTAAGAACAAATTGGGCTACATCGATGGCTCTTCTCAGTCTCCTTCTCCACTATCTCTTGATTTTTCCCTCTAAAACATATGCAATGATATGGTCACTTCATGGTTATTGAACTGTTTGTCCAAAGACATTGTTGGAAGTGTGTTGTATTCCACTTCTACCAGGGCTCTTTGGAAGGATCTTGAGGATAGATTTGGGCAGACTAATGGAGCCCAACTCTATCACCTGAAAAAAGACCTCAATGATTTAACTCAAGGATCTACATATATAGCAGGATATTTTACCAAGTTGAAGATTCTCTGGGATGAACTTGATACTTTACACAACAAGGTGACTTGTTTTTGTACTTGTGCTGTCAAAGAAAAGATGGTGAAATCTCAACAGGATGAGAAGTTGATCTAGTTCCTTATGGGATTGAATGATGCTTATGCATCTATGAGAAGCAACATTCTCATTCTCAACCCTCTTCCCAGTGTTAGTCTTGCCTATTCCCTAATCATTCAGGATGAACAATAGAGGGAGGCATACAAAAACCCCAGCTTTCCAAGTGAGTCATCTTTTTACTTAGCCACTCAAGTACAAGGTGAGTCTTCTTCCTACTTAGCTACTCACCATGTTGTACCAGTACTTCCTTCACCTCTGAGATACCAATTTGCTGATACTAGAGTTAGGAAGAATTCTCTTATGTGCTCACACTGCAAGAAGACAGGACACACTATGGAGAAGTGTTACAGGATCATAGGTTTCCCTGTTGATTTTAAGGTCATTAAAGGGCCTATAGCTCATGCAAATGTCAAAGTAAATACAGTGTTAAGCATATAGTTGCTTCCACATTTAGGAACTAACTCACAGAGCACCTCCATCTCTCAAGATCAGTTTTCCCAGCTAATCCAACTCTTCAGAATGTGCAAATTAGTGATAACAGGGCCTCAGATTAAAATGTTCATGCTAATGTCATCCAGGCTGTTGGTAACATTTTTAATAACCCTATGGTCTATTTCACTTATGCTAATTCTGCCTCATGGATCATTGAATCTGGGCTTCTGAACACATGTCTTATGATTTTAATTTTTCACAACTCTAACTCTTTTATCCTCACCTTTGTTTATCCAGTTACCTAATTATTTCAGGTTAAGGTCACTCATGGTGGTTCTGTGGCTCTTTTTCCCGATTTAATCCTCCATAATGTTCTTTTTATTCCCTCTTTCAAAATCAACCTCATTTCTGTTCAACATTTCTGCAAATAATTATTTTGTCAACTCATTTTTTCTTCAACAAGTTGTGTCATGCAGGACCCTTCAATGAAGATCCCTCTAGTTCTTGGTGAAGCTAGGACTGGAGTATACATCCTACGCTCTTCACCCACTCAATCACAACCTTTCTTCAAGACTAAATTAGCTCTTAAGCATAGTGTTTTATATTCCCATTGTACTTCTGTTTCCAGTTCAGTTTGCATTCCTGTAAGTTCCCCTTCTAGTGTGCATTTATGACACATTAAATTGGGACATCTACCTTTCAATGCAATGAAAAAGTTACATTTCATTTCATCTTCTATCAATGATAATTTCTCTTGTACGGTTTGTCCTTTGGCTAGACAATCCAAATTACCCTTTTCTCATAGTTCTATTAAAACTTCAGAAGTTTTTGATTTAATTCACATAGACACTCAGGACCCTACAAATCTCACACTTATGATGGATTTAGGTACTTCCTTACAATTGTTCATGATTTTAGTCGAATGACTTGGACTTATCTCTTACAGACCAAGGGTAATCCCTTTCCAGTTTTGAAATCCTTTTTGGCTCTCATTGACAGACAATATAATTCTAAGGTTAAAATCACAAGATCATATAATGCTTTAGAGCTTGGGGGTGGGTCTATTCTTTCTGAATTTTTTACTTCTAATGGGATCATTCATCAAACCTCTTGCACTGCCTCCCCTCAACAAAATGGCATTGTTGAAAGAAAACATAGGCATCTTCTTGAGACCTCCAGTGCCCTTTTACATCAATCTCACCTTCCTACATAATATTGTGAAGAATGTTTACTTACTGCAACCTTCCTTATCAATAGGTTTTCTTCTTCAGTCTACCCAGGGAAAACACCTTATGAGATTCTATTTGGTAAACCTCCTGCTTATGACCACCTCAAATGTTTTGGATGTCTCTGTTTTGCTTCCACATTAGCCCATTATAGACCCAAGTTTTCTTCTCGAGCCATTCCTTGTGTTTTTCTAGGTTATACTCTAGGGAAGAAGGGGCATAAGCTTCTAGATTTAAACACCAAAAATGTCTTCATTTCCAGGGACGTCAAGTTTAAAGAAGCTATTTTCCCTTTTCTTTCACATCCTAGCTCCCCTATTTTTACTATTCCTTCTTCTGCCTTTGATAACTCTTCTTCACTCTTCCTACCAATTCTGATCCTCATTCTTCTCCTTCCTCCCTCTCACCTCCTAGTTCAGTACCTATTCATTCTCCCTTTCCTGCTCATCCCACCACAAGATCAGAAAGGGTTCACAAAGTACCCAGTTACCTTGATGACTATATTTGCAACTCTATCTTGTTCACTGACCTTACCTCTACTTTTTTTACTTCTCCTTCTCATACACATATTTTTTCTTTTAATGTTTTATATATCCCTAATCAACATTTTTTTAAATTCTATTTCTAACATTATTGAGCCAAAGAGTTTTAACCAAGCTATTATGCACCCTGGATGGAAAAACGCCATGAAATGTGAATACGAGGCTCTTGAATCCAATCACACCTGGGATGTGATTGAGCTACCTCTTGGAAAGAAAGATTTTCCTTGTAAATGGGTGTATAAGGTGAAGCACCGGTTGGGTGGGACAATTGAAAGACTAAAAGCTCGTTTGGTTGTTCGAGGTGACATATAAAGGGAAGGAATTGATTTTAATAAGACTTATTCTCCTGTGGTTAAAATGACCACTATTAGATGTCTTTTAGCAGTGGTTGTCAAGAAAAAATGGGATTTGAACCAACTAGATGTGAACAATATCTTTTTGCATGGTAATTTGCAAGAAAAGGTATATGAAGTTTCCTCCTGGGATGTAACCTCCTACTCCTAATCATGTGTGCAAATTAAGGAAGTCACTATATGGTCTGAGGCAGGCCTCTCGACAATGGTATGCAAGACTAGATGTTGCCTTACACTTTAAGGGATACTCTTCCTGTAACACCCCGTACCCTAAAAAGACTAAATAGGCAGATTTTCAGAAGTTGTAGGTGCCACCGACGGGTGCCACCCATGGACCGTAGGGTGACCCACGGACCGTAGGTGGGGTCCGTGGTTGGCCACCTGTAACCCCCTCCCAGAACCCCAGGAAAAATCTACAAAGGGTCGACCAACGACAGGACCCACGGACCGTAGGTGGGACCACGGTCCGTGGTCCATGCCATGGTCGAGAACCCCAGATTCCAGCTCCCAGAACCCCGTCGACACCTGCCAGGATGGACCGTCGGTCCATCAACGGTCCTTCGATCTGGCCGTCGGTGGCCCCGACAGCTTTTAAGTTGGGGTCGTTTTAGTCTTTTCCCCTATGCGTTGGACCCCTAAACTACGTCGTTTAACCACTAAACTACGTGGTTTTGGTCAGTGTTAGCATAGTAACTTAATTAGAACTTACCCAGAGCAATTCATCCACCAAAATTCTTCACGCTTAGAGCAAGAGAGGAGAAAAGAGGTGACCCAAACCCTTCCAAGAACGCAGCAAGGTTTCGTCAGTTCCATCCCCAAAATCGAAAGATTTCTCCGTGAAATATGTCACCAGGTATGTGGAATTTCACTAGTGGGTTATTTCATCCACTAGGTCCCTAAAATTCAGTCAGATTCTTGATCCATTCATATTATCTAGACCTAGGGTTTCTTGAACTTTAGAAATTGTTCTGATTTAGCTGGTAGAATGTTCCAAATCAGATTATCATGTTGTTGTAACACTGTTGCTTAGTTCCTTGCATGAAATTCAGAACCCTAGTTGGGTAGATTCGTTTAGTTCATGAATTACACTAGCTAGGTCAGTTTAAACATATATACATGCCTCAGTTTTCAAATGTTTCATTGTCAGTTATAAATGTTGCATTCTTAGTTAGCATGTCAGAATATTGAGCTATCCAGTATAATTCAGTTATGTTATATTGTTCACATTTCTAGTTGGGAGTAGACTTAGACCGAGTGGACTAGGGTTCAACGTACCCGTATAGTCCCAGAACTACGTACCCCGTAGGTTTATAAGTCCCCTCTGTGGGCATTACATTTAGTGATCATGCCAGACATGCCTCTATACCCTTGGCAAGGTATATTGGGTCCTCTAGATGGGGAGTATACATCGGACTCCGCGTTTAGCTCACGTGGTTTTATGTCGGTTATTAGTAGCTCCCATAGTCTGACTCTAGTGCATTGACCAGGTTCCAGTTATATTTCAGTATTCAGTTTCAGCATGTTATGTACTTGCTCATTGCATTCAGTTTAGTTCATGTTCAGTATATTCCTCATGTTCATCTTATATCATTGATCAGTATGCTTTATTCAGTTATGTATATATTGTTCAAATTTATTCTATCATGCATGCTCAGTACCTTTCAAGTACTGACGCATATTCTGCGCTACATCCTTTCATGATGTAGGTTCAGGTACTCAGCATCCAGATCACGCGTAGATCGGTTCCCGATCTCCATTTCAGCAGCTTCAGTGGTGAGTCCTCATTCTTCGAGGACAATAGACAAGTTTCCTATTTCAGTCTTTTATTTTAGTTTCAGTTTTCACTAGAGTTAGCTGGGGACATGTCCTAGCATCTCTAGTCAGTTAGAGGCTTATTTCAGACATAGACAGATTCAGCTTTAGCTTTTGAGTTATAGTTCAGTATTCTAAACTCTTTTTTAGTATTTATGTATTCAGACTTAGATTGAGTATTCCCCATCATTTAGTTTATCTCATGTTTTAAGCTTCCGTAAAATATTTCTTTTAAGTATGCTTATGATATGCCAGCTCAGGGTTAGCTTGGGGTCACTCGTGATCCTAGGTCCCGTGTTTACGCCAAGGGGGTAGCCTCGGGGCGTTACACTTCCTCTCTGAATGATTACTCACTATTTTTTAAGCATACAGGTGACCAACTTCCATCCTTGCCATTCATGTCGATGACATTCTAGTCACAGGGAATGACCTTGCACAGTTACACAGTTTGAAACATTTTCTCAATACTGAATTCAAGATTAAGGATTTAGGAAGCTTACATTACTTCCTTGGGTTAGAAATCATCAGAGAGTCCCACGTCTGATTATTTGTCAAAGAAAGTTCACCCTTGACCTTATCTCAGAGTTTGATTGTGCGCACTTGCCTCTAGCTTCCTTTCCTTGGGATCCTACTTCCAAACTATCAACTTAATCAGGGGATTTATTACTCAATCCGACCATTTATCACAGAATAATTGACAGATTAAATTATCTCACTCACACTCGACCGAATATCTCTTTCACGGTTCAACATTTGTCACAGTTCATGCACTCTCCTTGGTCTACACATTTTGATGCAGCCTTGCGCGTGCTTCGTTATCTGTCCCTTGATCCTGGTCAAGGTCATGTCTCCAGATCCCTCCTACTCCTTACTTGCTTTCTGCGATGCAGATTGGGCGTCATGTATTGACTCTCACATATCTGTAAGTGGATATTTTATCAGCCTAAGTGGTTCTCCTATCTCGTGGAAATCCAAAAAGCAAGTCTCCATTTCCCTCTCTTATGCTGAGGCAGAATATATATCCATGTGTCGTTTGGTCTCCGAGTTAACTTGACTAAATCGCCTACTCAAAGATTTGTCAGCTCCTCCTTTGCTTCCCATTCCCGTTCACTCGGACAACCAAGCAACCTCTATATAGCCAGAAATCTTATGATCCATGAGCGCACGAAACATGTCGAGATTGATTGCCACTTCGTCCAATAACAATTTCTTTCAAGCCTCATTTCCCTCGATGTCCCTTCCTCTTCTCAACTTGCAGACTTGTTCACTAAACCATTGTCTGGTCCTTCGCACCGCATGGTTCTTCCAGGTTGGGGTTGTCTTCTCCACCCTCCACCTTGAGGGGGGGGGGGTGTTGACAATGGCATCGATACTACTAAGAGTTTCAGACAAAAGAAACAAAGGAAGAAGAACAAAGAAACACATCATCCTTGTCCGTTCCTTAGAGTCTGGGCTAGATCAATTTCATTCCAACTTTGGGCTTAGTCAAGTTTATTCACAAATTGGCCTCACAAACATAAGATATTATTGAAGAAGAGACCGGAACAATTTATCAACCTACAAGAGCCCAACTTAGAATATTGTAGATATTTTAGATAGAATATTTGTTAGTTGGAGTTTGTTATAGAATAGACAGCTGTACATTCTATTTTTTCGTCCAGTAGCACAACACATTTTGTATAAAAGCAATGCTTCATCAATGAAAAGAATCAATCAAAAAAATTTCCAAAGATCTGTTGGTTCATAATCTAACATGTTTTTATCATCTTTGTAAGTTTAAAAGGGGTTCCGCTTTTATATTTTCAAAATATATTGAATTTAATTATTATATCAATATAATAATATTCATTTGTCATCATTTAAATGAAGGTAGTACTATATATTATAACATTTATTATTATTATTTTTAATAATATTTTCTTTTTATATACATAATTTTTACTAATTATTGTAAAACACGTTACAAAGCACGTACTCTAAATTAGTATACATTAATATATGCATTCAGCATTTACAAGAAGAGAATTACGTACCATACCTAGACATGTTTTTCACTATGTTTTGAAATCACCTATTTTATTTGGGACTTTTATCTCTCTCTCTCTATCTCTCTCTCTCTCTCTCTCTCTATATATATATATATATATATATATATATATATATATATAATTAATAAGTACACTCTCTATCTCTAATTACATGTCCACTTTTCCTTTTTTAGTTTTTCCTAATTACTTGTCCATTTTGATAAATGAAGAAAGAATTTTTTTTTTTTTTACGTATTATACCTTCAATTAATTACTTTGAAAAAGGTAGAACTTGTTGAAAATCTTAAGTTTTTAATTCATCCACTTCATAATTAATAGGGGTAAAATGATAAACTGGTCACTATGTCAATTATTGTTTTCTTAATAGGTGTGCCAATTTAAAAGTGGACAAGTAATTAGGGATAGAGGGAGTATGATTTTAATAGGATTTTGATCTAGAAAGAGCTAAGATCCTGTTTGGATTGACTTAGAAAAATAGTATTTAAGTCAAAAATAAAAAGTCAAACTTAAATTATTTTTAAGTAAAAAAATAAAAAATAGGGGGAGACCTACTTTTGGTTTTTAACTTATTTTAAGTCATTTTAAACTTATTTTTGACCTTGCCAGACACTTCATAACTTATGTTTAATCATTTTTGACTTATTTTAAGTTATTTTATATTCGCCAAACACTTTCAGAAGTCAAAAACTAACTCAAAACTAGGTTTGACCAACTTTTAAGAAAATCCAAACACCCTCTAATAATCATCGTAGAAGTTGGAGAATTTTGATTTCATCTTTCCATTTCATTATTTATTTGTATGTTTTTCTTCGAGTTTTGGGCTAAAATTATCCTTGAAGTATAACTCAAACTTAGGGTACATCCTTTTACTATAATTATAAAAAAAACATCTTTTAACTATCCCAAACTTTACAATGAACATCCTTAACTTTTGTTAAAAAAACTAACAGTTGAACTAAAAATATGTGCCAATCATATTGTGATTTTCCCAAATCTCCCTATTTTGTCGGATTGATTCCCTCTCAGTTCCCACCCGATCAGCTTCCTTGTTAAGCAAAGTTGAAGTTAGGGCTAAGTTCTATAACTTGTCTTTCCTCGTCTCAACTAGATTGGAGCTTATTTACTATATTTTTGTTACCAGTTTTTTTCCGTTATGTGAGCCCATATCAAATTTTGAGGCGTATTGAGAAAGTTTTTTATGAACTTGAGTTGCCTAATGATTTAGCATCAGTACATCCGACATTCCCTGTCTCTTTGTTGAATAAGTGTGTTGGAGATCGGACGTCCATTATACCTTTGAAAGGTTTGGGAGTTAAAGAGCATTTTTCTTACGAAGAGGTTCTGGTTGGGATTTTGGACCGGAAAGTTTGGATGTTGAGAAACAAAGAGGTTGCTTTCGTGAAGGTTCTTTGGAGGAATCAATTAGTTGATGGTGCTACTTGGGAGGCCGAAGCCGATATGATGTCCCGGTATCCTCATCTCTTTTCCTCCGCTCCTATCCTAGCTTGAGGTATTAGTTCCTCATGGTTCATTCTATTGAGTTCATGCGTTTTAGTCATTCCCATGTTTCCCTACGCTTGCATATTCATGAAAACTTGATTTTTATGTTATGAGTTAGCTTAGAGTGACTCTTCATGTTTATGTGCATTTAGATGAAAATTGCATTCATGTTGGATTGTTAGTTTCTCTCCTACTCTATTCATGCTAGCTTGAGTCTCATTCAAGGAAGAATGTTTCCAATGGGAAGATATTGTAACACCTCACAATTTGGAAAAGAAAAAGAAGGCTAAAAGATGGACACTAGTTCAAGTCCACGGGACCAGTGTACGATTTGTAAAAACTTCTAAGGGTCGTACACCAGTCTCGTAGGAAGTGGGAAAAATAATTTGAAAAATCGAGTCTCGGTGACTCATTTGACGATTGACCAGGATGGTCTATTGAATGTTTTACGGACCGTAGAAAGGTCCCGTAGAAAGATTCCAGACTTAGTAAAATATTGGGGCTAAAGTTGAGTTCTACGGTTTGGGTCTATGGACCCTAGGAAGTCCTACGGGAAGTTGGATGATTTTTAAGGTTCCAGTACTTGGTCTACGGTTGACCAGGTCGGTTCCATAGTCTTGTCCGATAGTTATTTTAAAGGGTATTTGGGTCCTCTCCTAAGTTCTTAAAGCCTAAGTTATGTCGTTTTGACCTTCATTCCTAGCCCTCTATAAGGTTTTCAAGCCCTAAAAACTATCCACTCAAAATTCATTCCCCTAATTCCCAAATTCATCTCTCCCAAATTCTCTCCAAGGCTCACAAAGGATTCTGGGGTTCTTCAAGTTCAAGTCTCCTTTCTTCATCAACTTCTTTAGGCTTCAAGATCAAGATATGTAGGAAATTCATCAATGGGTTTCATTCACCCATTGAGTCTCAAAGACTTCTCAAATTCTCCAATTCAATTTTCTTAAATTGGTTAGATTTTCATTCAATTCCTCGTGAATTTTATTTGTATGAATTTAAATTGTTTGATTTTGATCATATTATACTTGTTTAGACTCAATTACATGCTTTTCAATCAATTTCATATGAACCCATGCATTGATCATGAATTTTACTATGAACCCTAATTTGCATGAATTTATGCATGATTTATGAATGAACAGGCTTAATGATTTAGGTTGCTTTAAGATTGATATCAATTCAATTGTGAAAGATTTTCTCACATTAAGGGATCACGGTTTGGTGAAATGTTTTCTCACTCATACATGATTCAAGATTTAAGGAGCTATTTTATTATATTTTTAGCTTGAATTAGTAACTTAATAATGTCTTTTCATGGATGATGTTATGTTTATGATTATGACTAATTCCAATGGGATTTTACTTAGCACCAAGAGTATATTAAGATGGGGGATCTCCCGTTAGTAGAGGTTGAGTCTCTAGTAGCAATCTCATTGTCCCTAACTACGTGCTTCCGTAGGTTGTCTTAAGTGACATAGATAGTGGATCCACCTAAGCTAGAATTAAGGTCCTTGCCTTGGCAAGTAAGGACATCTTTTTTCAGTGTAGGAGCAAGTCACCGGATTCCATGTTATAGCTCACAGGATCTATATCGGTTAATAGTAAATATCTCACAAAATGAACTAAGTTACTTTCAAAGATTTTATGAAGCTTTCCTACTAATTTTTAGATGCATTACCATGTTCATGATTATGATTCTCCTTTAAAATATTTTACTATGTTTAGCCTTGTCATGCACATCATATTTTTTTATTATGTCCCCTTATGATCATGTTTTATGTTTTATTGCATGTCCCTCATACTTAGTATATTCCATGTACTAATGCATACTTGTGCCTACATTGTTTCACTAATGTAGGGTTTGACGACTCTTCTCCATGCGTTCGTGGCTAGTTCTTGAGATTTGAAGACTTGGTGAGTCCTCACACTCCGAGGACCATGTCACCTTTATTGCTTTCTTATGTCATTTTATATTTTTTGATATTGTACGTGGTGTATGAGTTACGTTCTAACCACTTCTATTGATCTTGTAGAAATGTTTTCCAAGACTATGTTAGACTTCCACTTCTTGTTGAAACTCTTTTATTGATATCAAATGTTTTGCTTTTGTCTATTACTATGTGTATATGTATGTCAAGTGGCTTGTGTAGGGCCTCTCAGGGTCTTATATGACATGTCACGTCTAGGGTGTACTTTGGGTCATGACAAACTTGGTATTCAGAGTACAAGGTTTTAGAAAAAGGTTTTAGGATGTCTAACAAGCCGCGTTGAGTAGAGTCTTGTTCCTAAGTGTGAAGTGCGTCACATTTATGAATAAGAGGCTACAAAGCATTTAGAAAACTCCACTTCTTTAATTACTCTAAAGTCGTGCCATAGAGACTATCTCTATAAAGATCCTTCTCATAAATCATGTTCGATCCTTTTTAGGATATGGCCCCTCAAAGAGCTTATGTGAGAAGGAATATGGGCAACGACAATGTGGAGCCCGAGGTTCCTCAATTTTCGGTTGATCCTTTGGGTTGAGCAAGTGACTCATGCCAAATTTCGAGCTGCTTTCCAAGTGTTGGCTCAAGCTATGTCGGCCTAAGCCAATAGAGAGGCTAATGCTCCTGTGGACCCAAATGTGGTTACATCGGTGGAAAGGATGAGGACTTTACTAGGATGAATCCTTCAGAATTTCATGGGTCGAAGGTTGATGAGGATCCTCAAGAGTTCATTGATGAGGCTTACACGATAGTAGGGATTATGGAATTGTCTACGGTTGAGAAGGTGGAATTAGCTTCTTATCAACTCAAGGGTGTTTCTCAAGTATGGTTTTAACAATGGAAGAGTGAGAGGGCGGTTGATGCGGGTCCTCTTGATTGGGAGAAATTTAAGAGAGGTTTTCTTCATTGTTTCTTTCCTCTTGAAATGAGAGAAACTAAAGTGCTTTAGTTCATTAATCTTCGTCAAGGCATTATGAGTGTGAATGAGTATGTCTTGAAGTTCACTCAATTGGATAAGTATGCTCCGACTATGGTTGTCGATTCTAGGGTAAGGATGAATAAGTTTGTGTCGGGTGTTTCTGACTCAATTGTCAAAGAATGTCATACGATCATGTTAATCAAGGAAATGGATATTTCTTGTTTGATGATACATGTCAAACAAATTGAAGAGGAGAAGCTCAAGGAAAGGGCAAAAGAGTCTAATAGGGCAAGAACTGGTGATGGTGACTTTTTTTATTCTAAGTCCGGTGGACAAATGCGTCCTCAATTTTGCAAAAGTTTTTGGGTCAATGTTCTTCTAATGCTCCGGCTCCTAAGTTCAACAAATATAGAGTGTCTAACCTTAAGCCTCAAGGAGAAAGTGGTGGTAATGAATCTTCTACCCCCATTTTCACTAGGTGTGGTAAAACACATAGTGACAAGTGTTTCGATGGTACGGATGGTTGCTTTAAGTGTGGGAAGAGTGGTAAAAAGAGGAGAGATTTCCCATTGCTTGCTACTAAGGGAAAAGATGGTAGGTAAGTTCAACCTAGTGGTTCCGGTTCGGGTGCTCTGAAGCAAAATATATTATATGCTCTTCGGACTCAACAAGATCATGAGGGTTCTCCGGATGTGGTGACCGGTATGTTGAAAGTATTTCATCTTGATGTTAATTTTTTACTTGATCCAGGTGCTACCTTATCGTTTGTTACCCCTTATGTGGCCATAAGATTTGATGTTGGTCCGATTTTTTTAAAATCTTTTTCATGTCTCTACTCCTTTGTGATATTATTGTGGCTAAGAATGTCTATAGAAATACTCATAATTATGTTTCTCGTAGAGACACTCATGTTGATCTTGTAGAGCTTGATATGTTAGATTTTGATGTTATTCTTGGGATGGATTGACTTCATGCATGTTATGCTTCTATAGATTGTAGGACCTGATTGGTCACTTTCAAGGTTCTGAATTAACCTATCATGTCATAGGAAGTGGGAAATTGTGTTCTCAAGGGTCAGTTAGTATCTTGCCGAAAAGCTAGGAAAATAATTTTTAATAGTTGCATTTATTATCTTGTTCGGATTAGGGATATATTTCGAAACCCCTACTCTTGAGTTAGTTCCGATCGTATATGAGTTCCCAGAAGTATTTTCTGATGATCTTCCCGGTATTTCTCCCGAAAGAAAGATAGACTTTGGTATTGAACTTCTCCCATATACGCAACATGTCTCTATTCCTACTTAACGTATGGCCCCGACAAAACTTAAGGATTTAAAAGACCAATTGAAGGATTTTTTGAATAAGGGTTTTATAAGACCGAGTATCTCTCCATGGGGTGCTCTAGTGTTGTTTGTTTGAAAGAAGGATGGTCCTCTCCGAATGTGCACCGACTATCGACAATTGAATAAAGTTACCATTAAGAATAAGTATCCTATTCCAAGGATTGATGAATCTTTTTATCAACTCCAAGGAGCGAGTTACTTTTGTAAGATTGACCTTTGGTCGGGTTATCACCAATTGAGGGTGAAAGAGAGTGATATTTCGAAGATGACTTTTCGAACTCGGTATGGTCATTATGAGTTTTTGATGATGTCGTTTGGTTTGACTAATGCCCTGGTTGCATTTATGGATTTGATGAATTAGGTGTTTGAGCAATATCTTGACATGTTTGTGATTGTGTTTATTGATGATATCTTAATTTACTCACGGAGTGAGGATGAACATGTTAAGCATTTGAGGATTGCGTTGCAACTTCTCAAGGACCATGAATTGTATGCTAAATCTAGCAAGTGTGAGTTTTGGTTGAGGTTTATTGATTTCTGGTCGTATTGTCTCCGGTGAAGGTATTCAAGTCAATCCTAAGAAAATTGAGGCGGTTAAAAATTGGCCTAGACCTTTGTTCGCTTCCAACATACGGATTTTCTTGGGTTCGGACGATTACTATAAAAGGTTCGTGAAAGGATTTTCCTCTATTGTTTCACCTTTTATGACACCGACTCAAAAGAAAGTGAAATTTCTATGGTCAGAATCTTGTGAGAAAAGTTTCCAAGAGTTGAAGGATAGACTCACTTCGGCTTCTATTTTACATTACAGGAAGGATCGAATGATTTTGTGGTTTGTGTGACGCTTCACAGATTTGTCTTGGTTGTGTTTTAATGCAACATAGAAAAGTCATTGCGTATGCTTCAAGGTAATTGAAAGTGCATGAAAAGAATTATTCGACTCATGATCTAGAGTTAGCGGTGGTGGTGTTTTCTTTGAAGATTTGAAGACACTACTTGTATGATGTTCATGTAGATGTGTTCACCGACCACAAGAGTTTGAAGTATGTGTTCACTCAAAAAGATTTGAATCTTCGCCAAAGGAGATGGCTTGAGTTGTTGAAGGATTACGACATGAGTATCCTATATCATCCCAGAAAGCTAATGTGGTGGAAGATGCTCTTAGTCAATTATCAATTGATAGTGTTGCTCATGTTGAGGATGATAAGAATGAGTTAGTTCGCGATATTCATAGATTGGATCGATTGGGTGTTCGTTTGACTGATTCTAATGAAGGTGGTGTAGTTGTCCATGATAGTTCAGAATAGTCTTTTGTATCAGACGTGAAGGCTAAGAAAGATCTAGATCCGGTATTAGTTGACTTGAAGAAGTCGTTTTCTGAAAAAAGCCATTGAGGCTTTCTCCCAAGGGAGAGATGGTGTTATTCGATATCAAGGTCAACTATGTGTTCCGAATGTTGATGAGTTGAGAAATTAGATTCTAACAGAAGCTCACAGTTCTCGGTATTCTATTCACCCAGGAGCCACCAACATGTATCATGATTTGCGGGAGTTCTATAATGCTGGAATGGGATGAAGAAGAATATTGTGAAATTTGTGGCTAAATGTCTGAATTGTCAATAAGTGAAAGTTGAGCATCAGAAACCGAGCGGTTTGGCTCAAAACATTAGTATTCCTACATGAAAATGGGAAGATTTGAATATGGACTTCATTACGGGTTTACCTCGCACTTTCTTCCCGTTAAGACTTCATTATTCTCAGAAGATTATGCCAAACTTTATATTAAAAAAATGGTAAGGTTGCATGGATTTCCCTTTTCCATTATCTCTGATCGAGATATTGGGTTTACATCTGAGTTTTAGAATTCATTTCAGAAAGGTCTTGGTAATCAAGTGAAACTTAGCACGACTTTTCATCCTCAGACCGATGGGCAAGCCGAGTGTATCATTCAGACTTTAGAAGATATATTGAGAGCTTGTGTGATTAATTTCAAGGGTAATTGGGATGATCATTTGCCTTTGATCGTTTTTGTTTATAATAATAGCTATCATTCTAGCATTGGGATGACACCGTTTGAGGATCTTTATGGTAGGAGGTTTAGGTCTCCTATTGGTTGGTTTGAATTTAGTCAGGTTGCTTTGATAGGACCTGAGTTGGTGCATGAGGCTATGAAAAAGGTTCAACTTATTAGCGAAAGGTTGAAAACGGCTCAAAGTCGACAAAAGTTCTATTCCGATGTTAGAAGAAGAGAACTAGAATTTGATGTTGATGATTGAGTCAACATGAAAATATCACCCATGAAGAGTGTCATGAGATTTGGAAAGAAAGGGAAGCTTAGTCTCCCTTATGAGGGTCCATATGAAATTTTAAGGCGTATTGGTAAGGTTGCTTATGAACTTGAGTTGCCTAATGATTTAGGATCGTTACATCCGACATATCTCATTTTAAAAAAGTTTGTTAGAGATCCGACGTCCATTGTACCTTTGGAAGGTTTTGGAGTTAAAGAGAATTTTTCTTATAAAGAGGTTCCGGTTGAGATTTTGGACCGGCAAGTTCGAAAGTTGAGAAACAAAGAGGTTGCTTCCATGAAGGTTCTTTGGAGGACTCAATTAGTTGAGGGTGCTATTTGGGAGGCCGAAACCAATATGATGTACCGATATCCTCATCTCTTTCCCTTCTCTTCTATTCTAGCTTGAGGTATTAGTTCCTTATGGTTCATTTTATTGGGTTCATGCGGTTAAGTCATTCTCATATTTTCCTATGCATGCATGTTCATGAAAACTTAATTTTTATGTTATGAGTTAACTTAGAGTGATTCTCTATGTTTATGTGTATTTAGATGAAAAATGCATTTATGTTGGGCTGTTAGTTTCTCTCCTACTCTATTCATTCTAGCTTGAGTCCCATTCGAGGACGAATATTCTCAAAGGGGGAATATTTTAACACCTCGCAATTCCGAAAAGGAAAAGAAGGTCAAAAGATGACCACTGGTTCAAGTCCACGAGACCAGTCTACGGTTCTTCGTAGACCAGTCTTGTGGGAAGTGGGAAAAACAATTTGTTAAATCAAGTCCTAGTAACTCATTTGATGATTGACTAGGACGGTCCTTCGAATGTTCTATGAACCGTAGGAAGGTCCCATAGAAAGATTCCAAACTTGGTGAAATTTTGGGGTTAAATTTGAGTTTACGGTTTGGGTCTACGGCCTACAGGAAGTTCTACAGACTGTAGAAAGGTCTCGTCGAAGTTGGATGATTTTTTTAAGGTTCCAGTAGTCGGTTTCGTAGTCTTGTCCGGTAGTTATTTTAAAGGATATTCGAGTTTTTTCCTAAGTGCTTAAAACCTAAGCTATGTCATTTTGACCCTCATTCCTAGCCCTATATAAAGTTTTCAAGCCCTAAAACTACACATTCAAAATTCATTCCCCTAATTCCCAAATTCCAACAAAATTCATCTCTCCTAAATTCTCTCCAAGACTCACAAAGGATTCTAAGGTTCTTCAATTCAAGTGTCCTTTCTTCATCAATTTCTTAGGGCTTCAAGATCAAGGTATGTAGGGAGTTCATCAAAGGGTTCCATTCACCCATTGAGTCCCAAAGACTTCTCAAATTCTCTAATTCAATTTCTCTAAATTGGTTAGGTTTTCATTCAATTCCTCGTGGGTTCTATTTGTATGGATTTAAATTGTATGATTTTGATCATATAATACTTTTTTAGACTCAATTACATGCTTTTCAATCAATTCCATATGAACCCATGCATTGATCATGAATTTGACTATGAACCCTAATTTGCATGAATTTATGAAGAAGCTATGAAGCTATGAATGATGTTTACATGAACTTATACATGATTTATGAAATGAAAGGTTTTATGATTTAGGTTGCCTTAAGATTGACATCAATTCAATTGTGAAAGATTTTCTCACATTAAGGGATCATGGTTTGGTGAAAGGTTTTCTCACTCATACATGATTCAAGATTTGAAGAGCTATTTTATGATGTTTTTAGCTTGGATTAGTAACTTAATTGTGTTTTACCATGGATGATATTATGTTTATGATTATGACTAATTTCATTCGGATTTTACTTAGCACCAAGAGGATATTGAGATGAAGGCTCTCCCGTTATTAGAGATCAGATCTCTAGTAGCAACCTTCTCGTCCCTAACTACGTGCCCCCATAGGTTGTCTTAGGTGACATAACTAGTGTATCCACCTAAGCTAGAAGTTAAGGTCCTTGCCTTGGCAGGTAAGGACATCTCTTTTCGGTGTGTGAGTAAGACACTGGATTCCATGTTATAACTTACATAGTCTATGTCGGTTAATAGTAAATATCTCACAAAATGAACTAAGTTACTTTCAAAGGTTTAATGAAGCTTTCCTCATGATTTTTAGATGCATTGACCATGTTCATGATTATGATTCTCCTTTAAAAGGTTTTACTATGTTTAGCTTGGTTATGCACATCATGTTATTGATTATGTCCCCTTATGATCATGTTTCACATTTTATTGCAAGTCCCTCATACTTAGTACATTTCATGTACTAATGCATATTTGTGCTTACATTGTTTCGCTAATGTAGGGGTTGACGACTCTTCTCTCTGCGTTCGTGGCTAGTTGATTGTCTTTAGATTTGAATACTTGGTGAATCCTCATACTCTGAGTACTATGATACCTTTCTTGCTTTCTTATGTATTTTATGTTTTCGGATGTTGTACGTGGTGTACGGCTTACGTCCCAACCATTTCTATTGATGTTGTAGAAAGGCTTGTCAAGACTATATTAGACTTCCGCTTCGTGTTGAAACTCTTTTATTGATATAAAATGCTTTGCTTTTGTCTATTACTATGTGCATATGTATGTCAAGTGGCTTGTGTAGGATCTCTCGGAGTCTGATACGCCATGTCACTTCTCGGGTGTACTTTGGGTCGTGACAGAAACTACCCATACAAATAAAATATAAGGATTAGAACGATGAGTTAATCCCACATACAGACAATGTAACTTTAAAGATTAGAAGTTGCTAAATTTACTTTAGAAGGCAATGAGACATGAAAATCGATATGCAATATGCCTGGAATTCCTTTCGGACCTTTTATCAAATAAGTAAGGAATATTTTACGTTACCATAGTAGATCTTGATCATGATTTTTTCTACTTACCCTTTGCAAATACAATAGTTCTTTCAAGACGATAAAGACAGACGAGAATAATAACTAGCATCCTAACCTTTCATAAAGTACATAACTCTCTCAATTGGAACAATTTTTTATTTTTTTTGCCGAAAGCATGAAAAAAGTCCAACTATTGTGTCTTATCATTTCTAAACGACGAAGACGATGTTTCCAAAAAAATATGGAGATTTGGGGGAAGTCATGTGCTTAACGCATGTTTTTTTATTTCAGCTATTAGTTTTTTTAACAAAAGTTAACGGAAGGATGTTTGTCGCCAGATTTATGATAGTTAAAAGATGTTTTTTGTTCACAATTATAGCATAAGGGATGCACCCTAAGTTTGAGCTATACTTCAGGATTGATTTTAGCCCAAAACTCATTTTTCTTCAGATGATTTGTTAGAATTCATTCATGATGCCGAATTATTTAATTATGTGATCAACGCTCGTGCTACACTCATGTGGTTAATTACTTTTTCTTGAACTTAATTATTTGATTATGTGATCACCTTTCAAATCTTATATGTGACTCGTAAATTGGACTCGAAAGAGGCAATTTGTGTGCTTAATAAGAAAAGGTAGAGATTTGTTGTAAACCTTATAGGAAAAGGAAATGATTCACTAACATGGATATAGGAATATACCTGTAAACCTTGCTCAGTTGATATAAATGACATATCACATGCACTTCACCATTAATCGACGACCATAGGAATATAGGCATTAGGAATAGTCAAGTAAACTTAGAGTTTTTGGCAAAATGCTTCAATAGTGACAACTAGTACATTTGATTTCTTTCCCACCACCTCTACTTAAATGGGATAGTGACTTTGACGGGTCAAACTTTTGTTATACACAGAATTTAAGAAAGATGGTGATGACATTTAGTACACTTGAGGGGTTGATCGATATCTATTCATCAAAAAATTACATTGTATATCTAAATAAAAATATATTATATATATATATTGACACTCGTTGGATTTCTACTTATTTAACTTCTTATATTTTGACACCCCTAGCTTTAGCAGCTATCCTCACTTGTATGCTTCAGTTTCTTGTAAACTAACTGCAATTCTTCGTACTAAATCCTACAAATAAATCATGTTCAGTAAAATGACACAAATATATATGTATACATATACAGAAAAATAAATGATTGTGAACATACTGGATGTATTCGATGTTAATTTTCGACTTAGGAGTAGGAGAGATTTGTGAAAAAGCATCAGCTGAGAGAGCAATGGTTGATGGGCATGGGCGTTTGTTGCAGTAATCCACCACCCTAACATCAATAGTGCCACCCTTGCACGGCCTATGACCACTTCCACTTAAGCATCTCAGTCTGTAACGCCGCCCACACGCTGCCCCATTATCCCATAGCCCTTCACTTACGGCCACAAACAAATTCCCTGATGGAAACTGATCTGCTCTGTTCCCATTGCATCGTGTTGCTGAAAATCAATTATACTTCCTCCGTTTAAAAAGAATGATGACCTAGTTTGACTTGACACGAAATTTAACTAAATAAAAAAGAATTTTGAATCTTGTGATTCTAAATTAAAGTTATGTTAAATGTATTAAAATGACTTTTAATTTTGTGGTCCTAAACTTGTTACCTGAAAAGTTGAAATTAAACTGTTATCAAAAAAGGAAAAACAGACTAAAAAGGAAAATATCTCAATTTTTTTTTTAAATGAATGGATTAGTAAGCATTTCCTTTTTAAAAGGCCGTTCTTCTTGTGTATTATTAATCGCGACTTGTTTACTAAAGTATCTAAGTGTTGCATTATTAGTTGGCCAGTATTTAAAGATTGAAAGACAAGGAGAAAAAAGTCAGTAGTTAATATGAATATATTAATCTTATTATATAATCGAACAACGAATTGAGTTGAACTCAATAACACAAATTGCTAGCAATAGATTCAACACTAGCATAATAATAAGGAAGAAAAGTAATTACGTGTATAAGGAGGATGATAAGATGTTGCAGTGCCTATATCTCCAAGGACTAGACTAACTTCAAGCAAGAATAAGATCATCATGATATCTATGTTTATAATTCTCATGATATGAACACTCATATTCTGAATACTGTATTTTTCAAGACAATCTATGTACGTTTATACTTTGCTAACCATGCCAATTTATAGTAGTTGAATAGTAGGTGTGAACTAGAATTTGTTCATGTGTGTAAAATTTTGACCTAAACTAAGATTATTTGTATAATATTTTTTAAACTTCTAGATGAGCATGAGGCAAATCATTAGGATTTTGTCATGATACACCTTTGCATTACGAAGATAAGATTTTCCCACTAACATTTTCTCATATTTTATTTCACCACTCTTTTAGAATATGGCTCATGGAGTATTGGAATATGTTCATTAATTAATTCTTTTAAGAATGGCAAAATTTAAGTTCGTCTCTAGCTCGTAGGTAGAAATATCAGAATATAATTATTGGTTTGATGGATATATATATAATGAAAAAAAAGAACAATAGAAAATAAAATAGAATTAAAAATTCGTCTACTTCCCTCGTTTCCTAAATCCTACATACCAACAGACATATGTTGGGTCGTTTGCCCTTTTTTCCCTATTTTGTGTTAGTGTTTAATTTTTTATTTTTTAAGATAAATACTATTTTCGCGGGATATAAGTTTATAGTTTTATATTTATAATATCTCATAAATTATGTTATGTGCTTTTAAAGACTTATGCTCTGTTAGGCATATATTTGATTGTCAAAGACAAAAATAAAAGGTCAACCATTTTGAAATACAAAATTAAAAATCCACTCATTTGAAGGGTCAATAGTACAATTAAATAAAGCTAAAGAATATTGTTTCTAAATTATTTAGATAAAAAATTTTTTACCTGATGATTGGTTAAAATAATTGAAAATGACATCACGTGACTACCAGCAATTTAAATGGCTCCACTTTGAACGATATGACCCTAAATACGCTTTTAGGCCCAAAATAATAATAAGTAACAGAAAAATCCTAAATTTTCACCCTTCATTTTCTCATCTATATTATGGCAGATGACTCTCTCCTCTCCTATGTCTCCCTAGCCCACTATTGTCTCCCGGAGCTGACCATCGACAAATTGATATTCGTACTTAAAAAGAACTTGTATCTGCTTCTTATTATGACTACCAAATATATATTAACTGTTTATGGTCATTCGATTGTCGATTGTTTCACTTGAATGATTATTGATGTAATTGTTGTCACGATTCGATTTCTTAGGTCATGATGACACCTACAACACCCCACCAGTAGGTAGCCTAATCCTTAGCCCGAAGCCATAAGCAAAAGACTACCCAGCGGAAGTCAACAACAAAAGCATAAAGCTTACAACAAGAGAAGAAAGGGTAATCAGCTGAAATACACTAACCATCACAAGACCTGGCATCGGTCAGTATTGAGCATCTAACCCAAAATAAGAGTACACGGCTTCTACAAATACAACATAAGTACAGGCTGTCTCTAAATACAATATAAATACTAAGTCTAGCCAAAACAGACGAAAACCGGTAGCTCTGGATGCGAAGAGCTCACCCTAATCTCCAAAGCTCCAAGTTGTTCCGCACGACTTCAAATCAATGGCGATAACTCAAACTGCAATCTGCAGGGGGAAAAAGTGTAGTATGAGTATCAAAAATGATACCCAGTAGGCAACCACCGGTTGAGCTCAAACATAACACAAACATAAACAACAAGTAATAAGGAGAGCATAACACAAGTAACTAAACAGGAGGTACTAAAATAGATAGACAATAAAGAGTAGAAACATGATACAAGAAATGAGAAACCGAGTCAAGAACATACCTGGAACACGAGCCAACCACCTATTCGCAAGCAACTAACATACCCAGTAGCCTACCCAGGATCAAGAGGACCCACAACCACAATTCTAAAGTCCGAAACCTAACAGCTAATAAGAAAACAATAACATAGAAAAAAATATAGTCAAACAACAACCTAGCCGGACCCCTATAAGCCCGGAAGGTACAAACAACAAACATAACCCAACCGGCCCCCATAAACCAGAGGGTACAATCAACATCCAAGTATATCGTTGATAGGCAATGCATATGAATGCGATGCGAACATCAGGGAAGTGCCACAAATATGAACCCAAGAAGTGGAAACGGGGCTCCCAGCCCAACTAACCACGACCACAGTCAACTACCAGCCCAGCTAGCAAGAGTGAAAAATCATTCCAAGCCGCCCAGCTAATAAGAGTGACTCGGGGGCGTGTTGACTCCGAATAGGATCTCAAAGTAGCCAAGGATCATGCAAGAAAAAGCGTTGACGCGCTGGCTAGTCAAGTAAAAACTGAATGCATCCCAAATGCCTCTAAAATCTAAAATAGGAAAGGGGCATGTTCCAGATGCCTCGCGATATCAAAAGTTAGTAAACCAAGTGGTATAGGTGGTACGACTCCCGTTTAAATCAGTTTAAAATAAAAACCGAGTAAAGCAATAGTTCATCATAATGCCAATGCATGAACTGGGAATGTACCACAAAAACCAATAAGAATGAACAAACAATGCAATGCACGCCATCACCAACATTCAAACAAGGCACTCAAGTTAAATAATCATACAGTCAACCAAAACACGCTACCAAAGGGTTGAGTAGTAACTCGGGATCCAACTGGTCCTTGCCTAGGCCTCGGGCCCAACAATATAATCGAATACAGTAAGAATATAACAGTTTTACTACTTAATAACAAGAAAAAGGACCAAATGAGAGGTCTCAAATTAATAAAGAGGGGAACTAACTCTAGGGACGACACCCCACCTCAAACATATCGCTCCAGTCTGTGACTGAGCATAACTAGGACCAATTCATGCCTACAGCGAGCCACCAAAGTCACAAGCATCAACGCAAGGAGAACGACTCAATACAAGCCCTCCAGGGAACAAATCCTTACCACGGGGGTGGTAAAGCACAGTCTAAAGCACCTAAGGTCCAACCTAGTGTAAGGCCACAAAGCACCCATCCTAACAAGAATAAACAAGCTCTTTTACACCTCAATCAAAGCTACAAGCCTAAACTAAGAATCCCAACACCCATACTAAGCCCAAGGCTCCTACCGAATCAAGAAAAGGTGGAATAACAAGAGGAAATCTAGATACCCGGCAAATACCATCCAAGATTACATGAAATCTATACTAGGCATTATCTACGAAGCTCAATCAAGAAACTAGATCGAACCCTACCTCAAAGACGATCACGAGCGCTTCAAATTCACCGCACATGAGTTATTCGCATCTGAAATGCCTCCAAATATTGCCACACTATCAAATTATCGATCACAACATTAGTACAGATGATATGACATTAAAATCGCCGCAATCTGAAACAGACCCAAAATTGAGTCAAAAATAGGAATGTGAGACCCGCACTGGGAATCCCAAAGTTGACTCCACCAATAGGTCCTAATCGACTACCCGAGCATCTGTCCTAAAATAGAACTCAATTTTGTGCCCAAAATAGCTCGCACACACAAAAACAAATAAAACACCAATTCAAGAGAACAGACACCCCCTTCGGGGCGAGAATCACCCCAAAATGACGCCTTCCGAACTTCCACAAAAACTCCAACATGTAGCACCAAGGACCTTCAACACTTTGAATCACCCAACACGGAGCTCCCAAGCTCCCAAAATTACCAAAAGAGCACTTAGGATCGAGCTGATTGCATGACTGGTCTTATTTAAAAGACTATTCGAACCAACCCATCGCGATCGCGGAGCTTGAGGCTTATGATCGCGTCCACTCAGAAGAATCCCTTCGCGAACGCGGGCAGAATCCAAGCGAACGCGAAGACCAGCGAGGCAAGCAATCGCGAACGCGGTGAGGCGCCTCACGATCACAGAGGCCAAGGCTGCCAGCCCCTCCCGAACGCGGCCCTCAGCCCTCGCAAACGTGATGAAGCGAGTGGGCTACACCAGCTGATGCACATCAGCTGGTTTGCCCCAAACTTGGAATTCTCTGACGGGGTGTCCGGTATTCGTTTGGAATATCATGCGCGCAAGCGAAATATGCTATCCCGTTGAATTCGAAATTCCGGACTCAATGAAACCATCAAAGCTTTCATTCGAGTTTGTTTCGATGAAAAGTGTTTCCCACACTCAAGTTCTATTTTAAGCTAAAAACTACAAGAACGTTCAAAATGAGACCGAAAGCCTAGGGAACCGCACGAAAGGTCATTCTAGACCAACTCGATACTTTGGAGCTACCCGCGCTGACGAAATTTTCATTTGAGCACGTTTACCAGAAATGTTGACCAAAGTCAAACCTTGGCTTAACCTTCCAAGTTAAAATGCCTAACGACACAAACTCACACCAGAAGTCTCGGGGCCCGAGCAAACCATGCCCATAACCTAAAATGGCCCTTCCAGAGCTAATGAAACCATCAGAATTGCATTCTGAGGCCGTGTTTCTGAACTTTTGACTAAAGTCAACCGTTCAAGTTTCAAAGGCTTCAAAACACGGAAACTTGCACAAAATCCAAAGAATGACCCGGCAACCGAACTGTCAGTCCCAATAAGTCATAAATGACTTGGCGTTGCTATAGAAAAGCTCTAAACGTTGAAAAGATCGGAGAATGACAAAAATGACCTGGAGGTCATTACACTTGTTCCTAAAATAATTGGTCCTAGTAAGTAATTAAGGGGGTAGTACTAGGTTTGACAGTGGACTTCTTGTAGGATAATCAATTGGGATTGGAAGAAACCATTTAAACCAAACGGAAATTAAAATGAACCCACGCTGCACCAATAATAAGTACATAATTTACATGTAGATTTACTTATTGTGTTTAATAAAACATGTTATATTTGAAATTAAATATGTTTTAAAATTTTAACATTTCACATGATGTGTTTTTTTATCATTAAGTTTAAAAGACTTTTTGGTAGACAATGTATTTTTTAGCTTAAAATCACAAGATTCAAAAGTGTACTTATTTTCTTAAGTATTTAATTAAACACGACACATAATATAAAATGAATTGAACAATACATATTCTCTTTCATAAAAAAAATAATATAACAATACACATTTTCTTTAATTTTTTATTTTTTAAAAATAAAAATAAAAACTGCATCCTTTTAATCCATAAGAACTTCTTTCCTTTAATTTATAACTCACTTATTGTAAACTGGTATGACTTTGTATAGACACTAGTTGTGAATATATTTACCCAAATATTTGTAGAGAGTTTTAATGGAAGAAAAAAAGAATCCTAAATTTTATGAATTTATTATTAATTTTTTTTTTTCAAAAATTTATATTTACACATAAAAAGTTACAAGAGATGTTTGCAAAATTATATCTTTTATTTAAATTGTAAATGATTGTGTTCAACCGTAACTAACGGGTATTAAATATTTGAAGTCCAACCTGTGTGAAGTTTCAACAATTAAGGGAACAATATTCACATTATGCACAATATTGATGTGGACGTTCCCATTACAATTCATGTTTATATGCATAGCGATTTGTGGAAAATTATCAAATTATAAATTCGGTGATCTAAAAGATTAATCAATTCTAAGTCTCCTCCTCTCTCTCTTTTTTTTTTAAAAAAAATTAAGTTTATATGTATTGTACGTATGATTTTCAAATATTTTATTATATTTAAAAAATTTAAATAAATCTTTTTTGAATGTATTAAATTATTCCTTGTTTAAAGTTCTAAATTTTAGTATATTTCAAATATTTGTTTTTTTCGTTTTACTTCGGAACCAATGACTATGGGGCATAAATCATACAAGAGCAAGTAATTCAATACTTTGTAACATTACTTTACTCTTATCTTCTTTTATATATATACACGACCCAACATAATTAATAACGTTATTTATTTTAGCTATGATCTGAGAACATTTTATAGAAATATATACAAAAGGTATTTCACCTATCGTTATTTCAACTATGATATATATAAAATGCATTTCACATATCATCACTTGAAGTATAATTACACAAACTTGGCATTTTGAAAACTATATAATACACCTTCTAAACTTATACTAAGTCTGTTTTGATCCATTTAAAATCTCAAACGCATGTAAATGGAAGCCTCTTTACATGCCTGGGAAAATAATTCAGACACATAATGTAACTATTATTTTAACATAAATTTGCATGGGTGAAGGAATTGAAACTTGATCCACATTCATAAGTCAAGTGGAGGGATCATTATTCCCTAAAAGTTGATAATGAAATATTCAGCAGAAGAATATTAATCCCATCCCAAACAATTACATTTTCTTTTCAAACTCACTTCAAGTACCGATAGAAATCTCTGGTATTAATTAATTTTAAGTTTGAAATGAGCTGAAAATTTATACAAAGTAATCAATGCAGATTTCAAAACGTGCCGATAATTCATGTTGTCCGTATATAGCAATGGAGATAACATAAGGGAAAGAAGAAAAGTCAAAAATGTCAAGCAGTAAGAGGTGTAAATAATTGGCTACTATTGTGGGGATTATATAACTATAGCAGCAGTACCTCTGCCAAAGCATATTAAATCAATGGCTTTCATCTTGCAAGAGAGAAAAGCCCACAAACTCATAAAAAGGCTAGTTAAATCTGCATCTGTACCTACAAACAACCAAAAGAAAAACTATGTCCACTATAAATGAATACTTTTGAGATGCTAAAGTGGTTCATCATAAGAAGAAGGTGTTGTTTGTCTCCTTCTAGATCAATGTTTTCAGTAACATGCATGCCTTAGGTATGAGAGTTACGTCAATTGCATCATTTACCATTTCACCGTCACAGAGCTCTTCCAAAATCGTTGACTCATATATAAGGGTTCCTTTTTTTTCTTTCGAGTGAAATGGTGTTCTCTTCCATCTTTATATAGTGCAGACACCTCACTACATAGCTCATGAAAACATGTGTGAATGGATAAAGACTAATATAGTGAAAACATAAATCCCTCACTATCTATTTTTTTACTGGGAAGCGTCATGATACTTAAGTAGAAATTGCTTGAAGTTCTAGCTTAAAAAAGTTAGCATACATTCATCACTTTTATATTGAGGAAATTGTCTAATGTTATAAGTTCCAAAATGGAATAAAGAAAAGTATCTGATTGCGGAGAAAACTTTGACAATACCACGGCAGGTAACAACTTAAAAAGTATTTTCATTAGGCAAGAAGACCACTCAACACATTGTCTCCTAACCTGGAATAGAATTAGTGTCAGGTCTCCAGATAATTTCAATAATATGTGTCCAGAAGATAATTAGATGTTTATCCACAAACAAGTGCAAAGATAATTGTTAAGTTACAAATATTAAAAAATTAAGGCCCTCTCTATTCAAATTAAATTCTCGTTATCCCTACGGGATCCAAAAATAAGTCTGTCACTTACTAAACAAATAAAGATTTTAGCTGTATATTTTAAAATTATATTCATACAATATATATTAAGCTATATAACAACATATTCCTCAATATGTACTCATATTAATGATCTATTAGCTACAAATCAGTTAAGTTCATTCAATATTAAAGTGATAGGCTCATTAACCTAACATCGTAACTATATAGTAAGTTAGTAGCTACCACCTCTGTGACCCTTAATTTAAGCTTTGAAGCAACCCTATAAGTGTAACACCTTGAATTTCAGTCAGTTTTAAAGTTTTGGGTCAACTTCAAAAGACCATAACTTTTAGCACATAAAGAGTTAGGGGGCCCATGAGGTATCAAATCAAATTTCTTTGAGTCCTCTTTCCAACTCCGTCGAGTTTGCTAAATTCTGAGCTCGGATGAAGGAGTTGTGCCCGTTTGAGTGCAGCCTCTCTAGTTAAGGCAATTCATCCGTTTTAGGAAAGGGTATTTTGGTCTTTTCCTTCCCCCCCACTTGTCTTAGCTCGTTTTCCTGACCCAAATTAAGGGTCTAATCAGATTCTAAATTCCCCATTTACTTTCAAAACACTTGGGGGTTTTAAGGATTAAGTTTCAAGAAGAGGGAAAGGGCAAAGTTCAAGCGTTCATCAAGGATTGATGAATTTCGCGAAGAATATCGTTCTTTCCAGGTATGTGAGGTTTCTCATAGAGATGGATCTGTTCGTCCTCACACCAAGCATGTATTTCATTCATTAAATTATCCATGAAATCGTTTATGTAAATTGAAGGGTTCTTGAAGTTTTAACCCCATTCTTTATCAATAGAGGTTTTGAATTCTTGAGGTGAGGGCTTTGCGAATGAGTGGTGTTTCTTAATAGAATTTGAGTGAGATTTCAATGAAATTATGTTGGGTTTATGAATCAAAAGGAGTTTGGAAAGAAACCTATCGATTCTAGATGAGTTAGGACCAAGAAAATTCGTCAGGTTTTCGGGGCTCGGGGCTGGGGCGACGCGCCCCCATAGCGCCAGGAGGGCTGGCGCCCTGCGCCTGTAGTACACCCCAAAACAACCCCAGCAATTTTGGGGCTGGCGCGGCGCGGCAAGGATGCGCCAGGGGCGTCATGCCCCTTTCCCTCTCCATTCTTCATCCTGTATGCGTTCTTTTGAATCGTGTCTTCAGTCTCTTCTTAATACCAACTATCTGAGCGTTCATTAATCATTGAGAGATCCTATGTATCCTAATCATAGCTCTTAAATTCACATTTTCAAGTCAAAGTAAAGTTAAAAGGAAAGTTTAAAGGTCTTATTTCATAAACACTTAAGAGTTTCAAATGTTATTTTTATATCTATATATATACTTATATACCTAGTTGATTATTGGACTTGAAAGATAAGTTCATCAGTACATGTTTTCAAGAATTTAAACAAATCTAATGTTTTGAGAAGCATTTCAAGTAAGTAAGAAGTCCATTCCTCGAAATGGGTAAATTGAGCATGGAGTCATATCAAATGTTTTAAGAGTAGTATCGAGCACATAATTGGATTTGAGTCTTTTATGATTCTAAAGTCCCATAAAAATACATAGCCAGCGTAGGATAGGATAGCATGGATTCTTCATGCGACTCATCACTGCCTCTGAGAAGGCCAATTAGATGGATCCATAGTCACAATATCATCCTATACCCCGAAAAAGTATAGGATGGCCCTGGTAACATGGACGAAACGTTGTATCATTGCTAGGCTCATGATAATGATCGTCGGTTAGAGAAATTCCCCACAAGTAAAGTATATTATTTTCATGTTGCTTTCATTTTATATTATATTATAATGCTTATATGGTTTTTACTTCATATTCATGTATTGATCTAGTTATGTTGTTTTTAGTCATTCAAGCCAGTAAGTTGTTTACTCTAACCTTATCACTTACCGGTACATTCAATGTAGTGACGTCATTCAATCTACATCATTTTATGATGCAGATACAGGTGCTCAGGATCATCAACAGGCGCTTCGTTGAGATCACTATCCACTCGCAGGTAGTATTTGGTGAGGCCTCCTTGCTTCCGGGAGACTCCATTTCCTTTCAGTTTAGTAGTTTTGGAGAGGTGTCGTGGGTCTTGTCCCAACATCTATCTTACATTATTAGAGGCTTCATAGACAGACTGAATTAGATGTTTCCATTATTTTCTCAGGATGTTTTTTTTAACTCATGATTAATGTTAAGTATTTTGTAAGACGGTAGTTTTAAGACTTTCTTGAATGTCTACTTGTTTTACCTATTTTAAGCTTCCACGTATTGTTTAATGTTATGTAAGTCATGTAGCCAGGCCAAGGGTTCGCTTGGGGATCAGAAATGGTTCTCGAGTGCCAGTTACATCCAGGGTGTACCCAGGTCGTGAAAAAACTTGATATCAAAGCACAGAGTTCAAGAGTCCTAGGGTTTCTATGAAGTCGTGTCTGTAGAGTCTTTTTTATCGGTGTGAAGTGCACCACATCTATAATAAGGAGGCGACAACATTTAGGAAATACTTCACTTTCTTCTACTCCTTTTCGTGCGATAGAGTTCAACTCTATGAAAGTTTCTTCTAACTCGTGCTTACGCGTATCTTTCAGATCATGCCTCCACGAAGAGTTGTTCGAGGATGTCGTTCTAATAGGAATGTTAATTCTCAAGATCAAGAGGTTCCCAATGCACCAGAAGTGCAACCCGTTGAATTCGTTTGGAATATCATGCGCGCAAGCGAAATATGCTATCCCGTTGAATTCGAAATTCCGGACTCAATGAAACCATCAAAGCTTTCATTCGAGTTTGTTTCGATGAAAAGTGTTTCCCACACTCAAGTTCTATTTTAAGCTAAAAACTACAAGAACGTTCAAAATGAGACCGAAAGCCTAGGGAACCGCACGAAAGGTCATTCTAGACCAACTCGATACTTTGGAGCTACCCGCGCTGACGAAATTTTCATTTGAGCACGTTTACCAGAAATGTTGACCAAAGTCAAACCTTGGCTTAACCTTCCAAGTTAAAATGCCTAACGACACAAACTCACACCAGAAGTCTCGGGGCCCGAGCAAACCATGCCCATAACCTAAAATGGCCCTTCCAGAGCTAATGAAACCATCAGAATTGCATTCTGAGGCCGTGTTTCTGAACTTTTGACTAAAGTCAACCGTTCA